>CM035850.1:169781392-169804072 GCA_020510985.1 Pholidichthys leucotaenia
CTGAACGGGCAATTTATAAAATTGTATCTAATGGAGAACTAATAACTGACCCTTTACAGATAAATAACACTTTTATGAATATTACAAAAAACTTGTATACCTCTAAAGTCATCGTCATCAAAGGAAGACATATGGGGGGTTCTTAAATAGATTGGATATGCCCACTTTGAGTGAAAATGCCAAACAACAGTTGGATGCTGACTTCACACTAGAGGAGATCAAAGCTGCCATCCGTTCATTTCCAAATGGTAAGGCTTGTGGCCCTGACGGATTTGGCATTGAATTTTATAAAATTCACATTGATAAACTTGCTCCATTGTTGCTTCGTATGATAAACTCTTCCGTGAAGGAAGGATCATTCCCAGAGACATTATACGATGCAAACATTTGTCTACTGTTGAAGAAGGGTAAAGATGAAACAAATCTAGCTTCTTATCGCCCTCTCAGCCTTTTAAATAGTGACCAGAAAATTGTTGCAAAAGTTTTGGCAAACCGCTTGAACGAACACATTGGTTCCTTAATTCATAGTGACCAAACCGGGTTTATCCCCGAAAGATTTGCATTTTCGAATACTCGTAGACTTCTGAACGTCATGTATTCTAACAACCCACCATATTCTGCTGTTGTCTCCTTGGATGCACAACAGGCCTTCGATCAAATTGAGTGGGAGTATACTGTATGTTTATTACTCTTAAAAGATTTGGCTTTGGTGACAGATTTATAGCTATCGCAAAAATGCTCTATGCACGTCCTAGATCGTATGTACTTACTAACAACAATAAATCTGCCCCATTTTTACTACATCGCGGGACCAGGCAGGGCTGTTGCCTATCGCCAATGTTTTTTGCTCTGGTGCTTGAACCACTTGCTATTGCCATCAGGATGGTGCCTGAAATAGTAGGGTTTAGATATAGCGCATCTGAATGCACTATTGGCTTGTACGCTGATGATGTCATTTTGACACTGTCTGACATTAGACAGTCTCTTCCACCTCTTCTCGAGATCATTAGGGAATTTGGTCAGTTCTCTGGTTTTACCATTAACTGGGAGAAAAGTGTTCTCATGCCTCTTTCAGATGGTCTAGATAAAACATTTCTCAACACATTACCTTTTAAAATATCAAATGAGCACTTTGAATATTTAGGAATCACCATCCCTAGGAATCCCAAACTTATTTTCAAATTGAATTTTACAGAACTATTAAATAAGATTAGGGGCATGATTGAGAAATGGAAATTACTACCAATTTCTCTAATTGGACGAGTAAATGTTGTCAAAATGATTGTACTTCCTAAATTTATATATTTATTTCAGAATCTGCCAATTTTTCTTACAGCATCTTTTTTTAAATTAGTTGATTCCATTATCATCTCCTTTATTTGGGCTGGCAAACCCCCCCGGGTCTCTAAATTACATCTCCAAAAATCCTCGGTCGAGGGTGGTCTTGGGTTGCCTATTATGAGACATTATTATTGGGCCTGCAACGCTAGGGCCTTGGTCTTCTGGTCCCAAGATAATCATTATGCGGATCAAATACCGTGTTGGCCTGCAATTGAATCTCATAACTGTCAGTCTCTCATTGGTACATCCTTATCTGCTTTATTATTTAGCAAGGTCGACGTCCCTCTGAATGTGTTCAGACATGACTTTGTGCTGCACAACTCCTTCAGAATTCTGAAACAAATTAAGAAGATATTGCATCTTCCTGACCTTTCTATATATGCACCTATATGCCAAAACCCTGCCTTCAAACCAGCTTTATCAGATCCTGTGTTCAGGCAATGGTCAAATAAAGGTATTCTTTCAATAAAGGACCTGTATATCAACAAAGACTTTGCATCTTTTACACAATTACAAATGAAGTTCAATCTCCCACCTGGTCATTTTTTCAGGTACCTGCAGATTAGACATTTTGTACAACAGTCTTTAACCCATTTTGTCAAACTTCCTGTACAACATGATTTCTATGAGGTTTTGAGAAAACACCCAACCTCCAAGCATTTAGTTTCAGAATTCGTTAATCTTTTCTCTTGGCCAACGTCTTCGACTCATGTCAAGGAGGCATGGACGAGGGATGCAGGTATAGAGATCTCAAATGATGTATGGGAAAGAGCCTTAGTTGGTATTCATTCATGTTCAGTAAATGCCAGACTTCAGCTAATACAATTTAAAGTAATACACCGATTACATTACTCTAAGACTCGTCTTAATAGACTTTTTCCGACCATTTCACCACTATGTGACAAGTGTAAAATAAGTGGTGGTACTTTATGTCATTTATTTTTCTCCTGCCCCTCGCTTAAAAATTTTTGGTCTCAGATTTTTAATTTGTACAGTGTCATATATAAAAAAGTCATAATACCTGATGTCTTAACAGTAATACTTGGTTGTTCAGATCAAACTTTGCTCTGCACACAGTCACTTCAGCATGCTATCAGGTTTGGCATGATTGTTGCGAAGAGGGTCATCCTGAAAGAATGGAAGGCCAATACGGCGCCCAGTTATATTAACTGGCTCAACGATTTGGCATCCTGCTTGTACCTTGAAGAGATTCGATATCATTTGTCTAATACTCAAAATATGTTTACTAAAATTTGGGGACCACTTATGGATCACATTAAGAAAAAGAGGACTCAGCCTGTAACATGAAAGGATTGTATTATGAAACTTGCTTAGCATGGACTGCTTACACTTTTGTAGTTATATGGGCTTTGTGTAACAATCACTTATTTCTTTGTGTATTTTCTTGTGCACTGGCAGTGTTCATTGTTCTGTCTTATTTTTAAAAAACTGAATAAAATATATATTAAAAAAAAGTAATATCTTACCCAAGATACTTCATTTATTTCAATACCTTCCTTTACCACCACCTTCAGATCTATTCTCAAGAATTAAAAAAAAGTTAGTGGAATTTATATGGAACAATAGGAAGGCTAGATTACGTCTGTCCTTACTATATTTACCATTTGATCGTGGAGGTCTGAAATGTCCAGACTTTATGTTGTATTACTGGTCAGCACAACTGAGGTCTATGACATATTATTTTTCATCAAATGATCTCCCTCACTGGACTGAAATGGAATCATACAATTTACCTTTACCTCTTCCCATATTAATATACTCAGACTCGGCAAAAAAATTACAGAAACAAGTTAAAAACCCATTTGTAAAGCATATGATCAAAATATGGTGTGAAACCAAAAAATATTTAAAAGAACCACACTTATTGTCACAATTGAGCCCAATATGGGGTAATCAATATTTTAAACCAGGGAGAGCGGATGCTGTATTTAGAGTATGGAATTTAAAAGGGATTCAAAAGATTCAAGACTTATATTTGTCATGTTCAGATAACATAATGTCTTTTGAAGAACTGAGGATCAAATTTAATCTTAATAGAACACATTTTTTTAAATATCTTCAGCTTAGGAATTTTATTCGAACAAATCAAAATAATGCTCTCACCCGACCTACTTATTCATCCTTGGAAAATTTTTTGACAAAAGATAGTAAGAGAAAAGGTATTATTTCAGAGTTTTATAACTCATTGACACTATCCTCAAGTGAAAACTCACAGAAAAGACTGAATTATTGGAAAGAAGACCTGCAAACTGAAATTTCAGAGGAACAATGGGAATTGGCTTGTACAGAAGCTCAAATCAAATCAATAAATGTACGTCTTAAATTGATACATTTTAAATGGTTAATGCGGATGTATGTTACACCGGTGGAGTTAAATAGATACAACAAAAACATACCAGATACGTGCACAAAATGTATGGAAAGTAAAGGAACCCTATGTGGGGAGCCTTGAATAACGAAACCAAATTGCATTTAATTTCAGTTTATTTCAAGTAATCATTCCCACAACCTGCTCTCATTCCTGAGCAGCGAACAAAGAGGAAGAACACTCCAAAGTTCTTCCTTTTAAACATTCTCACATCAAACCATCTCCCTCGCAGGGGAGATCACACATCTCTACCAAAATCCCTTTATTCACATTCATCAACCCTTTATTTACATAACTCCCCCTTCTCTCCTCTCGAGCCTCAGCGGTCAGGAAGTCTTCTGTCCACTGTCCTCCGCAGGGGGTCCAGACTCTGTGGCTCCGCACCGCAGGGGACTGCAGCTCTGTGGATCTCCTTCATCGTGAGGTTAAATCACATATGCAGTGTCCAACATATAAATGTCTAACAACACAGCCATATAACCCCCCCCCAAACGATGAAGAACAGACTATTTCCTAAAATTCAATAACACCTTACTCATTACTGAATAATCAACACCAACATTCAGTCTGTGCGCCGCTTGGGCTTCAACCGTCTGCCGAATCTGCTGTGAGTTGGCCCCACCTGGTCTGCGGCGCCTTTCTGCTTCGGCTCTGTTGACTGAGGAAGAGAGTGATTATTTGCCCCTTGCGGGGGCCTGCCTCGTCGAGGCGCCACTGCGACCGGTACAGACACGTCCTTCATGACAAAAGCAGGTTTTAGTCTGTCAATACTGACTGTCTCTTTTCTGTCTCCAAAATCTAGCACAAATTGCTTATCACCTGCCTCCAGCACTCAAAATGGCCCTTCGTAAGGTGGTTTGAGCGTTGCTTTTAGGGCTTCGCGCCTGACAAAAACGAAGTCGGCATTTTTCAAAGCCTTGGGGACGAAAACTCGTGGAAAAGCGTGATGAACCGGACCCGGGAGCGTGTCTGCTCCCGTGCCAACTAACGGTCCCAGAGCAGAGAGAGGTGGGGGCTCTGGGTGCTCTGGTAAAAACTCGCCTGGCAGCCTCAGAGTTTGTGCGAATACCAGCTCCGCTGGGGAGGCATCTAAGTCCTCTTTAGGCGCAGAACGCAACCCTAATAAAACCCATGGCAGTTTATTTACCCAATCTGCATCCGTGAGCGACGCTCTGAATGCTGCCTTCTGAGTGCTGCCTTCTGAGTGCTGCCTATGAAAACGCTCGCATAAACCATTAGCCTGAGGGTGGTAAGCCGTAGTGCGGTGAATTTTGGCTCCTAAGCCGTTGGCCATCGCTGACCACAGCTCAGAGATGAATTGCGGTCCTCTATCGGACGTAATGTCCGACGGAACCCCGAAGCGCGCCACCCAAGCCGTTAAAAAAAACGCGAGCCACCTCCGCGGCCGTGGTCGTCGCAAGTGGGACCACTTCCGGCCAACGTGTGGTTCGGTCCACCATTGTCAAAAGATGCGTGAACCCCTGCGATGACGGTAGGGGGCCCACAAGGTCAACGTGCACATGGTCGAACCTTCTGGCCGGAATGCGGAACGGTTCTAATGGGGCTCTTGTGTGCTTGTGAATTTTGGCCCGTTGACAGGAAATGCAGGTTTTTGCCCATTCCTTCACGTGCTTGCGCAGGCACGGCCAAACAAACTTTTCCGCCACCATTTTCACCGACGCGCGCACCCCCGGGTGCGCCAGTGAGTGGACCGAGTCAAAAACACGGCGGCGCCACGTGGCCGGAACCACCGGACGCGGGCGCCCCGTCGACATGTCGCAGATCAGTGGGGGCATACCGGTTTGTAAACACTTGCTCTCCAGCCTTAACCCTGTTGGTCCAGACTGGAGCGCGCGCACGTCTGCGTCCGCCCCCTGGTCCGCTGCCATGGCTGCGTAATCTATACCCACGTGCACCGGGGCTGCGCGCGCCACCGTGCCGCTCTCCTGCGGCGCGGTCACGGTGGCCCGTTCTGCCTCTGCGCGTGTTGGAGTCGTGAACGCGCGCGAGAGACAATCTGCTACTACATTGAATTTGCCCGCAACGTGCCTAATGTCAGTGGTAAATTCCGAGATTGCGGCCAGCTGCCTCTGCTGCCTGCCGGACCACGGGTCTGAAATTTTGGCCATGGCGTATGTGAGCGGCTTGTGGTCCACATAAGCGGTGAAGCACCGTCCTTCCAGCCAGAACTGGAAATGACGAATAGCCAAATGTAGCGCCAACAGTTCTCTGTCGAACGTGCTGTATTTTCGTTCAGCCGCGCTTAAAGATTTGCTAAAGAAAGCCAACGGCTGCCACACTCCGGCTACCTGTTGCTCAATAACGGCCCCAATGGCTAAATCTGAAGCGTCTGTCGTCAGCACGATACGTGCTGCAGGGTCTGGGTGGGCCAGGAGCGCAGCGTCAGCCAAGGCTTTTTTAACCTCCGTGAACGCGCGCTCCCGCTCCGGGGACCATTCGACCGCCTGGGTCGGTTTTTGATTTTTTAGCGCGGCATATAACGGTTGCATGATTTGAGCTGCGTGGGGCAGGAATCGGTTATAAAAATTCACCATCCCCAAGAATTCCTGTAGTGATTTGACCGTTTGTGGACGGGGAAAATCCGCTACCGCGCGTACTTTATCTGGTAATGGAACTGCTCCCTCTGGGGAGACGCGGTGACCCAAAAAATCGATCCGCTCGACGCCGAACTGGCACTTGGCTGGGTTAACTATTAAGCCGTGCTCTCCCAGCCTCCTAAAAACTGCTGTGAGGTGCGTTTCGTGTTCGTCCTCTGAAGTACTCGCGACCAAAATGTCATCGAGGTACACAAACACGAAAGGGAGATCGCGTAACACGGCATCCATCATCCGCTGAAACGTTTGCGCCGCCCCTTTGAGACCAAAAGGCATGCGTAAAAATTCGAAAAGTCCGAACGGGGTTATTACCGCTGTTTTAGGAATGTCCTCCGGTTGGACTGGGACTTGGTGATAGCCGCGAACCAGATCAATCTTTGAAAAAATGCGCGCCCCCGCCAGGTGCACCGAAAAATCCTGAATGTGCGGGATGGGATAACGATCGTGCGCCATAGCGTTGTTTAGCCTGCGGTAATCCCCACACGGTCTCCAGGAGCCATCGGCTTTCGGTACCATGTGCAGCGGCGAAGCCCACGGGGTTTTCGACCTACGAACGATGCCTAGCCTCTCCAGGCTGGCGAACTCCTCGCGTGCAATGGCGAGCTTAACTGCATCCAAGCGCCGAGCTTTTGCAAACACGGGAGGACCAGATGTAGGTATAAAGTGTTTCACCCCGTGCTTCGCGACTGTCGCTGAAAAAGTGGGCACAGTGAGCGCTGGAAATTGGGTGAGGAGTGTGTGAAACTTACCACCTGCTGTAGCGACGTGGGTCTGTACTGGTGGCGGGGACACTCGAGCTGAACAGGGGAGAGAGTAAAAAGAGAGTGCATTTACCAGCCGTCTATTAGCAAGATCAACTAACAGATTGTGTGAACACAAAAAATCCGCGCCCAACATGTTGAAACTCACCGCCGCTATTACAAAAGTCCATTCATATGTGCGGCCATGTAAGCATAAAGGCAAGGTCCTTTTCCCGTAGGTGTTGATGCTCGAGCCATTTGCCGCCGTAGCTCCGCTACCGTGGGGTCCAGCCACCCGGTCCGCGTATGTTGGGGTGATGAAGCTCACTTGGGCTCCGGTGTCTATGAGGAACTCTCGTCCGGAGCGCGCATCCGTGATGTAGAGCAGCTTGTTGCGTTCTCCGAGGGTCGAAGCTGCTAGCGACCCCCGGTCTTGCCGTTTCCCGAACTCCTGAAGTTGCAGGGCGGCACACACCTGCGTGCCTTCTCCGCGAACCTCCGATGGTAAAAGCAGAGATCTTCTCCTCCGCTGTGTCGTGTCCGCGCCTCTGCCGCCGGACCATTGGCTCCACCTCGTCGCGGCCGTGCTGCCGCCGTCGTCGGCCAGTCTGGGTCTGCCGCCTCTGGCTCCCCGCTGTCTCGGGTCGCCGCTGTGGTTGCTTGCCCGCTGCAGGCGTCCAGGATCCCATCTGCTTCCTGGGCCAGCTCCCGGAACTCCTCCAGGGTGTGACACTTTTTGCCGGCCAGCGTGCTTCTCGCATGCGTCGGGAGGTTGGAGAGGAAGATGAACTGAAAAATGAAATCATCGTTGTCCAACCCTCTCAGCTGTATCATCGCCTCCATCAGGGCGCTCGGCCTGTGTCCTCCTTGGTCTAGCAAAGACAGGATCCTCCTCGCCCTCACTTCAGCCGAGGGGGTGAAAAACTTGATGAGGGTGGATTTCAGCTTGCCGTACCTGTCGGTCGCGGGTGGCTGCTCCACCAAACTCTGCACACACCGAGCTGTGCTGTTGTCCAGTTTAGCGATGACATGGTGGAACTTAGTGTCATCCACCGTTACTCCTGCGAGCGCGAACTGCGACTCTGCTTGCAGAAACCACGACCGTGGGTTGTCCTGCCAGAAATCAGGCAGCTTAACGGCCACTGCGCTCGCCAGCTCTGAGCGCTGTGAGTCCGGGACCCTGAGACCTTCTCCGGTCATTCTCAACGTCGTCAGTCACCAATGTGGGGAGCCTTGAATAACGAAACCGAATTGCATTTAATTTCAGTTTATTTCAAGTAATCATTCCCACAACCTGCTCTCATTCCTGAGCAGCGAACAAAGAGGAAGAACACTCCAAAGTTCTTCCTTTTAAACATTCTCACATCAAACCATCTCCCTCGCAGGAGAGATCACACATCTCTACCAAAATCCCTTTATTCACATTCATCAACCCTTTATTTACATAACTCCCCCTTCTCTCCTCTCGAGCCTCAGCGGTCAGGAAGTCTTCTGTCCACTGTCCTCCGCAGGGGGTCCAGACTCTGCGGCTCCGCACCGCAGGGGACTGCAGCTCTGTGGATCTCCTTCATCGTGAGGTTAAATCACATATGCAGTGTCCAACATATAAATGTCTAACAACACAGCCATACCCTATTTCATTGTTTATGGGAATGTAGAAAAATTAGAATGTTTTGGGAAGAGGTGAGGGTAACAATTGAAAAAGTAATTTCAAAACAAATCATAGTGAATCCTAAATTGTTTTTGTTGGGTCTGTATCCAGAAAAACATAACTTTAATAAGAGTGAAAGAGCATTCATAGACCTCAGTTTGCTTAACGCCAAAAAATGTATTGCACTACTGTGGAAAAAGACTCATAGACCAGATGTGACTCAGTGGTTAAGACAGATGTTAACAAACCTTCCACTAGAAAGAATAACATACATACTGAAATCAAAGGAAATTGTGTTTGAGAATATATGGAGACCTGTGGCGTAACCCCCACAACAGACTGGGACAGACACAGCGCTCGGCTAGAGCAAATAGCATAACAGTGAAATGTGTATTAATGTCTACAGGCAGCCCCGCTTCTTCTCGCTCACTACTGTGGTGTTAATGTGCCTTTCATGCATTGTGTTCACGCGTCCTGTCCTCTGTGATCTAGGGACTGATATCAATATGTAGATGTGCCTTGTAACCTCTTTGTCCTGCAGCTGGAGCAGAGGCCAGCAATCTCCTTATTGTTATGTATGTCTCTCATATGCAAATGCCCATACCAACTGCTGTGAATGCTCTTTCATGTATTGTTTGTAACTGGGTATATAAGCTGCACTACTCTGTAATTCATTCTCTCATTCCTGCAACTGCTGCTCACACACTCTGTGTCCCTTTGCTGGAGAGCCTCCGGGCTTGCCCATTGGGCGAGCTCCGTGATGGCGGCATGATAATAAACCTATTTAAAACCTCACTTCGCTGCCTTTATTTTATCATCCGCCGCACTGGTGACCCCGAAGAAGCACACGTTTTGTGCATCGCAACCTTCTGGTTTGGACAGCCACGCTGGTGTCCTGATGGCAACGAACGCAGCACCCGGCGGTGATTCTCCGACGACAAGCGAACACGGCAGCCTGACTGATCTGCCCTCCCTTCTGCTTCAGGGAAATTTCGACGCAGAGTTTCCAGGCGAAACTCTCCGGAGACCACCCACGACCGGGAAAGCTGAGGAGCATTTCATGGTGGGATCTGCACGCCTAGATCGGCACATCCACGCTGGACCGGCCGCGCTCACAGCTCCTCCACATGAGAGCACATGCACCTTGTCCTCTCTCCACGACGGCGACCTCCATGGCCGACGAAGAACACAGCGCGTGGACCTGAACGCACCATGGCCGAGCGAGTGACAAAGATCGTCTCCTCCCTCTCACCGTTCCAACGCATCTACACGAGCTCTAGGGACAAAGATCGTCTACTCACTTTCACCACTCCAACACAACTACAACAGGGATGATTAAGCTCCCTGACCCTGTCTCCTCTCCAGCTGGCCCAACAACGCACGGAGCCCCGGCACACGCACCAGGGAGTTACGAGGACGGCGCACCACGCACGGGACACATATGGCTCCACTGACCGCCTTCCTCCTTCGCCGCTGCACACTGGCCCTTCAGGCTTGCTCGTACACCTGAGGCACGCAGCTTGCTCACTGGATTTTATGGTCTTAGCCATGGTGCTCAACGGGAATTCAGCAGTCTGCAGTCCCCGAAGGCTTTGAGGTTGTGCCCGCACCTAAAGTCAACACGCCAAGTCCCTTTGCTTTTGTTTTTTTTTTTATTACAGCCGCTCCTGTTTTCTTCATGGCCGCTGTTAATCCTCGCCACTTCCTTTTTTCTTCACGGCCGCTATTAATCCTTGCAGGACTTAATCGTGAGAGGAGTCAGTGACTAATTTTTCTTCTTGTGATCTCCGCACGTTCAACGGGACAGCCCCTCGACATCGCGGACCCACAAGCAATTTTTGCGCGGCTCAGACGATTTCACCATCTCCTGCCGGCACTTACTACCCCCCCACCTCCCTCCACCTCCACCTGCACAGAGCTTTCCCTGCTCGCTGCCAAAGCTGCACTATGGAGGCCTCGGCCCCCTGCCGAGCCCTCTGGGGGGAAGCGTGTGGCGTAACCCCCACAACAGACTGGGACAGACACAGCGCTTGGCTAGAACAAATAGCATAACAGTGAAATGTGTATTAATGTCTACAGGCAGCCCCGCTTCTTCTCGCTCACTACTGTGGTGTTAATGTGCCTTTCATGCATTGTGTTCACGCGTCCTGTCCTCTGTGATCTAGGGACTGATATCAATATGTAGATGTGCCTTGTAACCTCTTTGTCCTGCAGCTGAAGCAGAGGCCAGCAATCTCCTTATTGTTATGTATGTCTCTCATATGCAAATGCCCATACCAACTGCTGTGAATGCTCTTTCATGTATTGTTTGTAACTGGGTATATAAGCTGCACTACTTTGTAATTCATTCTCTCATTCCTGCAACTGCTGCTCACACACTCTGTGTCCCTTTGCTGGAGAGCCTCCGGGCTTGCCCATTGGGCGAGCTCCGTGATGGCGGCATGATAATAAACCTATTTAAATCCTCACTTCGCTGCCTTTATTTTATCATCCACCGCAGACCTTTCATTGATTATGTAAAGAATTTAAACATAACTTTTGAAGAAGAAGGTGAATGATGTGTGTGGACCTTGTAAATTCCAAACTGGTGAATGTATATTATGTATCCTTATGTAATGGATTACCTAGGCTAAACAGAGGAGCATTGTTGAAGACCTGTCTTTGTTAGTGGTTGTTGGTGTTTTTAGTATACAGTGGGGTAAAAAAGTATTTAGTCAGCCACCAATTGTGCACGTTCTCCCACTTAAAAGATGAGAAAGGTCTCCAATTTTCATCATTGGTATACCTCAACTATGAGAGACAAAATGAGAAAAAAAAATCCAGAAAATCACATTGAATGATTTTTAATGAATTTATTTGCAAATTATGGTGGACAATAAGTATTTGGTCAATAACAAAAGTTCATCTCAATACTTTGTTATACAGTGATCCATCACTTATCGCGGTTAATGGGTTCCAGAACCGACCGCGAAAAGTGAAAAACTGCGAAGTAGCGTCACCCCTAATGACGTCACCCATAAATAATACGTACGTTCATTCTCTCACTCTCTCTCTCATATGATACGTGTGTGTGTGTGTGTAAGTGTACATACATACATAGATGTAAATAAAGTGTACATAAATATGTTTTTAGAACTCTTTTATTCTTATAACAAGATACGTAACTCAAGATGAAGATGATTTACTGCACAGGTTAATGAGAGCTTTACTGCTCCTCAGGTGACGCCTCATCGTCAGGTGCTAGAGGCGCAGGATCGTCGAGGGCAGCTTCCGATAGAGCTGGAGAAGCTGCAGGAGGCGGCGTAGTGGCTCGACGGGAAGACTATTTCGCACAAAATGGCACAAGAGAACAGCAAAAAGTTCCACGCGGCGAGACTAAGCAACACGAGCGATAAAGAGCAATGAATGTGGTCTTCCTTTGCTGGGTGGGTGCTCGGCAGGGAGAGAAGCTGGGTAAAACGTCTCGGCCAATCAGCTTGCGGGGTGAAACGTCTCGGCCAATCAGCTTGCGAGATTCCCGAGCCGAGCCAACACGAGAACAACGAACAGAGAGGTGGATTTTGAGTTGTGCGGGCTCTCCGTGTTGATACCTGATGTTGTAATGTAGTCTCCCTGCCTTCTGCTAGCGCCCGCCCATTATTTCTCAATTTTGAATTTTTGATGAATATTTTTGAAAAATCCGCGATGCACTGAGGGCGCGAAAGGTGAAGCGCGAAGTAGCGAGGGATCACTGTATACCCTTTGTTGGCAATGACAGAGGTCAAACGTTTTCTGTAAGTTTTCACAAGGTTTTCACACACTGTTGCTGGTATTTTGGCCCATTTATCCATGCAGATCTCCTCTAGAGCAGTGATGTTTTGGGGCTGTCGCTGGGCAACACGGACTTTCAACTCTCTCCAAAGATTTTCTATGGGGTTGATATCTGGAGACTGGCTAGGCTACTCCAGGACCTTGAAATGCTTCTTACGAAGCCACTCCTTCGTTGCCTGGGTGATGTGTTTGGGATCATTGTCATGCTGAAAGACCCAGCCACGTTTCATCTTCAATGCCCTTGCTGATGGAAGGAGGTTTTCACTCAAAATCTCACGATACATGGCCCCATTCATTCTTTCCTTTACACGGATCAGTTGTCCTGGTCCCTTTGCAGAAAAACAGCCCCAAAGCATGATGTTTCCACCCCCATCCTTCACAGTAGGTATGGTGTTCTTTCTCCTCCAAACACGACAAGTTGAGTTTTTACCAAAAAGTTCTATTTTGGTTTCATTTGACCGTATGACATTCTCCCAATCCTCTTCTGGATCATCCAAATGCTCTCTAGCAAACTTCAGACGGGCCTGGCCATGTACTGGCTTAAGCAGGGGGACACGTCTGGCACTGCAGGATTTGAGTCCCTAACGGCGTAGTGTGTTACTGATGGTAGCCTTTGTTACTTTGGTCCCAGCTCTCTGCAGGTCATTCACTAGGTCCCCCTGTGTGGTTCTGGGATTTTTGCTTACCGTTCTCGTGATCATTTTGACCCCATGGGGTGAGATCTTGCGTGGAGCCCCAGATCAAGGGAGATTATCAGTGATCTTGTATGTCTTCCATTTTCTAATAATTGCTCCCACAGTTGATTTCTTCACACCAAGCTGCTTACCTATTGCAGATTCAGTCTTCCCAGCCTGGTGCAGGTCTACAATTTTGTTTCTGGTGTCCTTTGACAGCTCTTTGGTCTTGGCCATAGTGGAGTTTGGAGTCTGACTGAGGTTGTGGACAGGTGTCTTTTATACTGATAATGAGTTCAAACAGGTGCCATAAATACACATAACGAGTGGAGGACAGAGGAGCCTCTTAAAGAAGAAGTTACAGGTCTGTGAGAGCCAGAAATCTTGCTTGTTTGTAGGTGACCAAATACTTACTTTCCACCATAATTTGCAAATAAATTCTTTAAAAATCAGACAATGTGATTTTCTGGATTTTTTTTTTTCTTATTTTGTCTCTCATAGTTGAGGTATACCTATGATGAAAATTGGAGACCTCTCTCATCTTTTAAGTGGGAGAACTTGCGCAATTGGTGGCTGACTAAATACTTTTTTGCCCCACTGTATATATATATATATATATATATATTATTTTATTCACTTTAGTGTTAGTGTTTGATCGTTTGTGTTATGTTTGTAAAAAAGGTTCAATAAAAAATATTGTGGAAAAAATAAAACTTCAACTTTCTTTGTCATCAGCAATTTTGTCACTTTTCTTTCTAATTTTTGGCTGTTTGATGCTAATTTACCGTATTTTTGGGACTATAAGGCGCACCGGATTATAAGGTGCGCTATCAATGAACGGTCTATTTGATGGTCTAATTTCATACATAAGGCGCACCGGATTATAAGGCACATTAAAACGAGGTAGTTGGAGCCGGGAAAAAAAAAATTTGCGTGCATGGAAAGAAACTCCTCTCTATAGTCATAGACACATATAGCGCGAGTGTTGAATGACCTGCTCCATGAGCAGGCAGAACGTTTTTACTCCAGTGGCTGTTTACATCGCCATATTGGCCAGAATATCGCTCGGTACTCAATACGACTCGCTCTCCGGCAGAGAGCGAGTCGTATTTACAGCCGTAAATACATATTTACAGCCGTAAATGAGACCAACCCCATGAAGATGCTGCAAAGGATAGAAGAACAGCTTTCGATTTACTTTGGGCACATTTTTTTTTTGGCGTTTTTAGGAAAATTGACCGGAGTGCAAGAGGTTAAAAGAAATCTGTCATATGCATCAGACCAAAGTAAATTGACAAGAAAAACTACAAATCTGTGACAAAAATTTGATAAATTACACAGGGTTACAAAATATTTTTTTTGTAAGTTGTCTGTGTGTTTTCAACTGATTTAAGACAATTTTGCACCACTGAATCTGAAAATAACATCCGTTTCTCTCCATCAGGTGCTCAGTAAAAACCTGTACTGACTTAGTCCTGTGCATCAACTGACCTTTATATAAAGGTCAGTAGATGTAAATTGAATGTTACGTCATCATTGTTCACAATTCAGAGAATTTCAAGACATAACAAAGAATTTTGCATCATATAAAGTGAAAATCCCCGTACATGTAAACAAAAACGTCTAAAACAACATGTGGCCATCATGGATTTTGGATTCAGCACATCAGTTCTAAAGGTTTCTATCATTTCTAAAGGTTTCTGGGTCAGCAGTCTGGTTCTCTTGGAGTCATTCCACACTTTGGAGTCAGAGCATCATGGTGCACGTTTCCCAGCTTTAGACAGAGAACGTGCACAGAGGCTAATTGCTGCAGCTTGATAGTGGCTGGATGTGAAACCTGCTGCATTCATGTCTAAATGTCACAATCATGTGTTCATGTGTCACTGAAGTTGTTTTGCTGCCCACAGCTGCTGAGTCTCCGTCTTTCTTTGACTTGATGGACAAATGCAGCTTGAAGACAGAGTCCAAACATGCACAAAGACATGCAGCCTATCACTGGACTCCATCTAGAAACCTCCAAAAACCACATTTACACCACTCAAGCTTGCTTTAGAATGACCTTTGACCTCCAACCAGCATTCTTCTGCCTTCCTGTGGTTGCATGAAGGAGTCACACATCAGCAACTAGTTACATTTCCTCCACTACATTTTCATCACATCCACATGGAGCCACTGGATGTGATCAAAGGGCCACATGTTGGAGAGCCGTGTTCTCCAGCACAGCTCAGGAACCTGAACTCCACACAGAGCCAGACTGAGGGGTTCTGGTCCAAAACAAACCTGCATGGAGGCAGAAAAATCTCAAGCTGCAAACTAAAGTCAAACAGCACAAAACTGCCTTCCTTTTAGCACCAAAATCAAACTTTGTGCAGGAAACTGCACATTTTTGCAGCTTGGGGGAATTTTTGGTTGCCAGTTTGTGGGCAGCTTTTAAATTGCAACTTTTCTCCAAAATATCTGAGATTGTTGGCAGACATTTTCTCAACTTTGATTAAATTTGTCACATTTTTTCTTTCCACAATTGTTACCTTTTACAGCTAAATTTGCAGACATTTTCACATCAATTTCTGACAGATTTTCATTTAAAACAAAAGTTTTTCCAGGAAATTTTTGAATAGTTTCTTTTTAGATAGATAGATTAGTTATTTGACAGGGACAGTGCAATAAACATAGACAATTAATCAATGACAATCAATCTGATGTGTTGCACATAGAGTGTACTGTATAGCTATGAGCTAATTTGCAACTCTTGTCCCTGGATGTGCTTTAGAAAAGAGAATCAAGTAAAGAAAAGAAAAAAAATACACAATAACCACATACATCAATGCAAAAAGATAATAATACACAATTATAAATATTATAAATACACAAATATAAAGCCTGACTCACATTTGCCTATTTCAGGCCTCCCTCCTTCGTAGTGAAATGTTTTAAAGTCCTGTTATTATTTTAATTTCATTTGGCATTGTGTTCCAGATGTGACTGCCCTTTATAGAGAAAGCTGTTTGTCAAATGTGGCTTCTGTGGTGGAATATTTTACAGTTATTGTTAACAGAAACTCCTGGTGGCTCTGCTGCCTGTCCTGTCTTTGGACGAAACCAGCAAGTGGCTCGGGTGCTGATTTATGGAAACATTTGAACGTTAATTTCAGAAGACTGAGGTCAATGAAACTCTCAAACTCAATAGGTTGTATTTTTTTAAAACATCACAGTGATGCCACCTAATGGGCTTTTTGTCCAAGATTTTTTAGGGTTTGATTATATAATGAACCTATATGTCTTATTGTGGAAGGGGCTGCTTGAGCCCAGACTGTCAAACAGTATGATATATGAGAAAAAACCATAGAATGCATATACAGTACAGCTGCTTCGTAAGGTATGTAATATCTAATTAATTTAAAGCAGTTCAGATTTTTTTTTTACTGTTTTTGAAATTTTCTTTATATGAAGATTAAATTTGAGTTGAGGATCTAGTACAATGCCAAGGTATTTGAATTCTGTAGCTAAACTGATGTCATGATCATGTATATTAACTTTAAAACTGTTGCAGGTTACATTTTTTGATTGAAAAGCACATTGAGACTGTTTTCTGAAGGTTCAGCAATAGATGGTTCTTGAGGAGCCACTCTTGGACATCAACATACTTGTAGACAGTACATCTGCAGCCTGTGCTGGAGTCTTGGCAGCTGTGTAAATAACTGCATCTTCTGCATAAAGTTGGCATGTTGCAGCTGAGCAGTGTAACGGCAAGTCATAATAAAAATGCTGAAAAGTAAAGGACAAGAATGGACCCTTGTGGGATACCCATGCGGTTGTTTAAAAATGAGGATTTATCCTGGTGAACTTTAACACAATGTTCTCTATTCTGGAGATAAGATGCAAACCATTCTAATGTATCTGGGAGAATGTAAAAGATACCATTTGGATAAAAGCAAACTGTGGTTTACAGTATCAAAAGCCTTTAGAGATCTAGTAAAACAGCTCCTACCACATTACCCCTGTCCAAGGACGTGTTTGACATTTTCAATAAGGCAACAATTTGCTGTTGTCTGTGGAGTATCCTGGTCTAAAACCAAATTGATGTGGATGAAGAAGTTGACTGTCTTGTAAGTAGTCTATCAGCTGTGTAGCTACAACTTTTCAAGAACCTTAGACAGGACTGTGTAAAATAGAGATTGGGCGGGGTAATTGCATATATCGTCTTTACTTGCCTGATTTATGAACTGGTATGACGACAGCTTTACTTTCCAGCCAGATGGAAATGTACTAGACCTAATTGGAGAGATTAATGAGATGAGTCAGTGGTTTGATAATATTTTGCTGTGCGTTTGAGAAAGGAGGTGCTCATGTTGTAGATATCATTAGTTTTTGAGTTTGACAGTGTTTTTAACATACCAGCAATTAACTCCTCATTTTACTCATTGATAGTGAAAAGAATATCTGTTGGAAGTCTTGAATTTGTGTTGTTGAGCACATTTGGCGGCACAAAGTTTTTTGTCAAGTCTTCCACAGAGCCCACAAAATATGAATTAAATTCATTTGCCATGTAGCCTTGTCACTGATGGTCTTGCCATTGATTTCTAAGTTCCTTTACCCCCTTCTGATCGTTTTTTTTATTAGTTAAGTTATTTAAATGCCTCCATAGGGAACTGTTGTTACCCTTTGCATGATCTATCAGTTTATTGTAATAAGATACTTTTGATTTTCGCAGCTCATGTACCACTTTATTTCTTACACTTTTTTGTACACAAGGTGATCATATTAGTATTTAGAGGTTAGTGATGTTTCAGTGCAGGCGTCCCCTCGCCCTCTTTATAAAGTTTTCTTATGTCATTCATATAACCAAAGGTAGGCTAATCTACTGTTGTCTACTTTTAATTTTGCTTTGTAAATTTTATCTATGGACTTTGTTATTGTTGCAGTTATAAAAGTTACTACAATCATCCTGACTTCGTTTATTGACATGAGCTGCTCCCAATTTTGATTCTCTAAGTAATGTTCAAACTCCTCATTTTTTGATTTGGGAATAATAAAATTTGGTTTGTCAATATCGACTCCTCCAAAATACTGTAGTCGCTTTTTAGTGAGTTTTCTGACAGCAAGAACCATGTTATGATCTGAGAGACCAGTTACAAGATTATAGGTTCTGGTTATTCGTTCTGGTTTATTAGCAAATACCATGTCAATAAGTGTTCTGGATTGTTTGGTTATCCTGGTGGGTCCTTTGATCATTTGTTTGTAATTAAATTTAGTCATGAGGCTTTTCAGTTTCCGTTTTTCCTTATTATTTCCTGTTTTTCATATTTGTGAGGCTGGTTTTTATTTGGTCTAAAATAATTTTTTTTACAAAATTGTTTGATAGTTTGGACAAAAATTTTCTCATTTTGGAATATATTTTTCTGTTGTAATTTTTAACCTGTTCATGTAAAAAAGGCTGCAGATTTCACACATTTGTGACTTTTTAAAATAAAACTTCAACTTTCTTTGTCAGAAATTTTGTCACTTTTCTTTCTAATTTTTGGCTGTTTGATGCTAATTTATGTTGAATATTTTGACAGAAATTTTTCTCTTTCCTCATAAACTTTGACATATTTCCTTCTATAATTTTGTTATGTTTCGTGGGTAAAATTGCAGCATTCTCACATGAATATGATGTGTTTTTTTAATATAAAACTGGAACCTTTTCTCCAGTAATTTGTCAATTTTATTTTAAATAGGTGACTTTTAAATGAAACTTTATGAGTAGAAAATCAATAAATTTACAAATAAATGTCACAAACTGACAAGAAAGTGACTTTTTGAAAGAAAATTTGATCAGAGAAAAAACTGAAGTGAAAGAAAAAGCTGATATTTTACAAGGAAAAACATTTGGTCAAAAGATTGAATGAAAGTTTTGCATGAAAAAGTCTCAAATTTCAGCTGAAAGTGACCAACTTGTGATCAGACATTGATGCTGATGCAGTCCACTGAGGAAGAAGGACAAGAACAGAATCTTCTGATCTTCACTCTGGATTATATTGAAGATTTAAAGCCTCAAAACTGCTGTTGTGGACAGGCTGCAGGTTGAAGACCTTTAAATCTGTCACATCCAACCTAGGGTCCATGGAGCACTCTGGTCCACACACAGGGTGCCTGACTGACCTCCTGACCTTTCCTTGATCAGAGAGAGGGGACCCCTATTAACTGGCAACCATTCTGACTCCCCAGTTCTCACTTCAGGACACAACCATTTACAATCCACAACTAACTCTCTTTAACAGCTCACTAACCAAATGTGCTCCACGGGCCACAGCTTGAACCTCACTGCTTAAAGCTTGTAAATGTGTAGGGCTGTCCTCACACCAGTGTTGGCACTCTTCATTCAGCAGCAATCCAGAGTGAAGATCAGAAGATTCTGGATTCTCTTTCTTCTCCTCATGGACTGCATCAGCATCAATGTCTTCTCCAGCTCGTCTTTGAACGCTGACCCACTCTCCTCTCCACACTTCTGGCAGCTCTCCACCTCCTCAATGCTCTGCTTGGAGCACATCTTCACTTAGTCCAGGCTCACAAACCTCTACAACCAGCTGCAACATTTGGCCTGAAAAAGTGGCTCTGGAGGCATTTGGGCCCAAAAAACTTCTGCATGTAGAGAGCAGTGAATTCTATTAAAGCTGAAAATTCAATCATGACAGAAAAAACTGGCCTGTCAACATCCACAACTTTTTCTGCTCTGAAATAAGTCACATTTCTCTCAGAAAATTACAAACTTCTTTCACAGAAACCTTCATTTTAACTGAAATCTGTCATTTTCTCTTATAAAATTAGAGCTTTTCTCATCATTTTAGACCTGGTTCTAATCATTTTTTTTAAATTTTACTGATAATTTCTTGTAGATGTTCTGATTTTATTCATAAAAATTTAATGTTTAAGTAATTTTTCATTTATGTCACAGCAATTTCCTGCTTTTGTCCTTGGAAATGTGACTATTTTTGTAGTAATTTATCAATTTTCTCCTCTTAAATAGACACTATTTTTCATGAATTTGTGATCATTTTTCTAGTTTCTGTCCAAGTCAGAGGGAGACGCTGGTTCTGGACAACAAAGACACATGTGGACATGAGCTGCAGGTTGCAGAGCCCTGAACACACAACACACATGGACACAACAAAATGAGGAGTCTGACCTCAGAGCTTCAAGTCTACAATGTGGACTCTCCAGAAAACCACACAGCTGCTCCACTCCTGAATCCTGCAGCTGGTTGAGACCCAGGACCAGATGTCTGAGATAGGAGGGGTTGGACTTCAGAGCTGAGACCAGATAATCACAGCTGATCTCTGACAAACTGCATCTCCTCAACCTGAATGAAGAATAAAAGATGTGAGTTTATCAGACAAAGTTTCATCTTGAAATCCTTCAGTGTTTCAAAAAACAAATTTAAAGTAAAAACTTATCAGCAAAGTTGTTTGAATTTATGAGACATTTAAACAAATCTTAAAATGCATGTTGAAAAAGTCACAAATTTATGAGTGAAAAAGTTGAAAATTCACAAAAAAACCCTCAAATCTTTACAATACCCTCAAATATATTAACCTCTTGCGCTCCGTTGTCCCACGGGTGGGCAAGTCTCTGCGTCCTAGAGCCCACAAGAGCGCACGAGGGCGCTCTTGTGGGCTCTAGGACGCATCATGGAGATTTTGATGTAGGTGGTGTATAGCGTCCAAGCGCGCTCTGAAAATAAAAGCTGCAGACACAGCCGCGAACAGATTAGTTCATCTGATTGACCTCTCATTCGACTAATAAGAGCTTTGAATTGGGTTTCTGAAACCTTGAAGAACCAATGAATGAAAACCTAGCCAGAAGGACCCGCCTCCCAACGGCTGCGAGCCAATTGAAGCACAGAAGTTCATTGAGCTGTTTTGTCTAAAGCAGGGTGAAGAGAGACTGCTTCAGCAGCCACAGGCACTGGTTTATTTATTTATTTTTTTTAAATTCCAGCAGAGTGTTTAGGATTCTCTTATATGGTCATCACAGACCGACGGAGGCCGACGACGAAGGTCGTAAATCATTCGCCAAAACCGCAATCATGGAATTATGTTTTGACCGGGTCGCGAGACCAGAACGAGCGGACCAGCGTCGCACAATGAGGAAGAGAAGTTGGCCAGGACAATGTGGCTGTGAAGAGGTAAGGTGTTAAAAGCCAAATTATTTTCTATCCCTGAAAATTGTAATCAAAAAAGACTTTTGACCGATCGGTAAATTACAACTGTGCGGCGCATGATGTCCGAAGTGCGTGCGCCGCGTTACACGGTTCGTTCGCCGCCTCCGGACCGTGAACGCCCCCCCCCCCCGCCGCTACGATTCTGTAGCGGTGGGGGGGGGGAGCTGCAGTGACAGCGGTGCTGTGGAAACATGCCACATCCGAGTGTAATCCGTCATGTAGCGAGGGTGGATCTGTAGCCCTCGGATCTGTAGCGGGGGTGGTGGTGGACAACCCCCCCCCCCCACACACACACACACAGACACAGCCCTGAATGTGACCTTTCATTAGAGCCCTAAATGAAGCTTCTAACATTGAATAATTCAAAAGTTACAGACGTTTTTCCCAAACTGTGCCCAAATGAACAACCTGAGGAAATAAAGCTGTGTAAACTATATTGTCATATTCTTTTGTGGTATTGTTACAAAATTTGGACTCAGCTGGATAACACTTGGTTCTACATTTCTGTTGCATTTTCCAGGCCGGATCTGAAGCTGTGTGTTATTTGCAAGCATTTGTATCCAAAAAAACACCCAGGCCAAATTTATTTTCTTCAAGTTCACTATGTTTAGATGACCTGTAACTCAGTGGCCGGAGCACTTAGAGAGATATGTTTTTTTTTTTGCCAAAAAATTCAAGTGTTTTCTTTTAAATGAGACCAACCCCATGAAGATGCTGCAAAGGGTTTAGAAACAGCTTTCGATTTACTCTGGGCACATTTTTTTTTTTTGGCGTTTTTAGGAAAATTGACCGGAGTGCAAAGGGTTAAAGAAATCTGTCATATGCATCAGACCAAAGTAAATTGACAAGGAAAAACTACAAATTTGTGACAAAAATTTGATAAACTACACAGGGTTACAAAATATTTTTTTTGTAAGTTGTCTGTGTTTTTTCAACTGATTTAAGACAATTTTGCACCACTGAATCTGAAAATAACATCCGTTTCTCTCCATCAGGTGCTCAGTAAAAACCTGGACTGACTTAGTCCTGTGCATCTACTGACCTTATATAAAGGTCAGTAGATGTAAATTGAATGTTACGTCATCATTGTTCAAAATTCAGAAAATTTCAAGACATAAAAAAGAATTTTGCATCATATAAAGTGAAAATCCCCGTACATGGAAACAAAAACATCTAAAACAACATGTGACCATAATGGATTTTGGATTCAGCACATCATTTCTAAAGTTTCTATCATTTCTAAAGGTTTCTGGGTCAGCAG